>CP097508.1:30296107-30311107 GCA_023547065.1 Musa troglodytarum
ATGTCGACGACATGATTGTGAAAAGTCAGACAGGAGCCGTACACCTTGATGACCTGAGGGAAACCTTCTACGTTAAGGAGATATGGAATGCGCCTTAATCCAGCTAAGTGCGTTCGCGTGACATCGTGGAAGTTCCTAGGATTCATCATACAAGAGGGGAATTGATGCCAACCTGAAAGATCCAAGCTCTCATCAACATGGGATCTCCGAGAACAATAAAGGAGCTTCAATGCCTTAACGGGAGGATAGTAGCTTTGTCCCGGTCGGGAGATAAGTGTCTTCCTTTCTTCCGAGTCCTCAAAGATCCGAAGAACTTCCAAAGGACGACGGAATGCGAGGAAGCCTTCGACGCCCGGCAAAGACCTATCCGAACTCCCACGCCTTACCCTGTTCACGCCGAAAAGCTTTGCCTCTACCGCGGCGCCTCAAGACGCAGTGAGCCTGGCCGGTAAAAGAAGCCTCGCACAAACAAAGATCCGGTTTATTACACCAGCCATGTCCTCAGGTGGCCGGAGCAGCTACCCCATCGAAAGGTTGGCATTAGCGCTTATCTTAGCGGCTCGGAAGCTATGCCTCTATTTCCAGGCCCGTACGATCGAGGTAATGACCGACCAACCCCTATGTTAAGTTCTTTCTAAGTTTAACGTCGCAGGGCGCCTCCTAAAATGGTCGGTGGAGCTATCCGAGTTCGACCTCCGCTATAAACCGAGAGCGGCCATCAAAGCCCAGGCCCTGGCCGATTTCATCTCGGAGTTGACCCACCCGAAAACGGAAGGCTCGGAGCAAGTTTATCAAGACTGGGTCCTACACGTGGATGGGTCATCTGGCTCGAGGGGCGCGGGGCAGGACTTATCCTGGAGGACCCCGAGGGACACTCTTTCGAGCGCTCTCTCCGCTTCGGCTTCGAGGCCACAAACAACGAGGCGGAGTACGAAGAACTCTTGGTGGGCCTCCGCTTAGCAAATGAGATGTACCGAGAGCACCCATGTTCTCACGGACTTACTAGTTGCCGAACAAGTCGGCGGAGAGTATCGCGCGGGACCACCATGTCAAAATACCCGACCGAGGTAAAACCTGCACTTCCAACTTCTCTCGCTTCACTTTATCTAGAGTACCTGTGTCCCGTAACGAGCGGCGGACCAGCTGGGTTAGCCTCTGAGCCGAACCCAAGGAACATCCCGAGGTCGAGGAGCTCGCACACCTGGGTGGCCATTATGGAGATAGGAGACCCCGGAGTCCCGACGTCTCCACTTATGTGGATCCAGGAGATACAGAGATACAAGCGCGACGGGATCCCGCCTGAGGATGATGTCAAGGCGTGGCGGATCCGAACCTGTGCGTGGTATCGCGAAATTGGCGACCGCTCTACGTAAGGTCGTTTTTCATCCCCGCCGCGATGCTTGGATCCCGAGGAGGCGTAAGATAATTCTCGCCAAGTCCACGACGGACTCGCGGGAACATATGGGTGGCCGAACTTTGGCCTTCAAGATACTACGCCAAGGCATCGCCCATGTTGCACCGAGACGCCTGTGGCTTTCGCGCGTGCGACACATGCCAACGCCAAGCCCGCGCCCGCAGCCTTCCCGCGGTCCCACTCACTTCCATGGATTCGCAAGAATGGGGAATGGACCTTTGGGCCCATTCCCTGCGTCCGGCCAATGGAGATATATCATCGGGAATTGACTATTTCACCAAGCGACCATTACACCGGGCGGGTCGAACATATGGAAAACATCGTGACCCGATTCGCCTTCCTAACGTTATCATCACCGATAACGGCACCCGCTTTCCAACGGCTTAAGGAATTCACGCGAGTTATCGATCCAGCTTGAGGTTTAGCTCCGTGGCCCACCCTCAGACCAACGGGCTCGCCGAGGTAACCAACCGATCTATCCTTGATGGGCTTAAGAAAAGGACTTCGGAAGCCCGATCAAGCTGGGTCGACGAGCTCCCGAATATCCTATGGTCTTTGCGGACTACCCCGAAAACGGCTTCGGGCGAGTCCCCATACACCGCCTTCGCGTGAGGCGGTTCACGCCGAGTTGGTCATTCCGACCTTCCGGTAGAAAACTATGAAGAGTCAACCTCACCTGGAGTTCGGGCTGGTCTAGACCTACTCAAGAACGCAGGCCGACGCAAGACCAAGATGTTGGCGTACAATCGGAGTGTCGCCAGAAACTATAACAAGAGGGTGCGCCCTCGACCTCTCGGGATGGGAGACCTGGTACTACGCAAGACGGAAGTAAGTGACCCCGCCCGCTTAAGGGGCAAGCTTGCACCTAAGTGGGAAGGCCCCTACCGCGTTACCAAAGTCGTCCGACCGGGCACGTTCCGACTCGCGACTATGTCCGACAATAAGTGCCGAGGACCCGAACATCCGTAACCTCAAGAAATATTTTGTTTAAAGGCCAAACAGAAGTACGCCAGCATTGGACTCAAGCTATTGGAGTTAACTTAGAATCGCATTGCCACAATAGGAATTGCATTGCCAAAATTTTGAAGTACAAAATGAGCCCTTAGAGGGGAAAAAGTGTTACACAACCCAAAGAAGGGTGAGGGAAGACCCTCCAAAAGAGAAAAAGACAGAGTCCCTTAAGAGGCGGCTCCCGGAAGGCTGTCGTCGAAGGGGACTTCATCGGGCATGCTCGCCTTGGTCTTCGGGCGGAGGTGAAGGGATCCTCTCGATCGCGGAACCCGAGGGCACGTGACGGAACCGGCTAGGGCAACCTTGTACCAGACTCATAGGACACCCCGCCCGTCCGGCCTAGGCCGAGAAGGAAGCCCTCCGACTTCTTGTACCGCCGACGCTCCCGGTCCTTTCCGGCCGGCGCTTCTTCCGCCGCAAGGGCCTCCCGGCGGCATTTGCCTCGCTTCGTGGAAGCCAGCCGCCGCCAACTCGAGGCCTCCTTCGCGGCGGAGGCGGTTCTCCAACCTCTCCGCTCGAGAAGCTTCGCAGGCCGGCTCACGACGCCGACGCGCCTCGAAGCTCGGCGGTCGCGCGACACTGCGCCTACCATGTCGCCGCCGCAGCAAAGAACCGCCGCCCGACCCCGCTGGGCCTCCACCGGGCGGCGCAAATCGAGGTTGCGCTCGCCCAGCCCGCCTACTAGCCGACCGGCGTCGTGGACCCGGTCGATCAGGGCCGTGGTGTAATGGAGATTCTGCACAAAAGGGGAACGTAAATAATGACGGACGGTGTTTACCCAAAGGGGACACGCGAGACGATGCTTACCCACAGCACCGACTTGGCCGACTTGGCAATAAGAGCCTCCAAGGGGAGCGTATACAAATCCCGAGCTATGTCGGGATGAAGCGCCTCGAGGTAGGTGGTCAAGGGTCTCCCACCCACACCTTGTCCCCTCGACAATCCATTCCACCGGCCATCGAGAGGGTCGCCGCACTCGAAGGGACCTCGCCATTACACGGGAAAGGAAGGGCTGATCCTTTCTGCGGATCCGACATGCATCCTTCATGGCCGGGACGCGACCTTCCCGCCGCCGACCGGGCCCAGCACTCGGCAGGGGCCGATGCATCCGACGATCGGCCGCCCTCGCGGAAGAGCCACCGCATCTCGAGGTCCACCACGCCCTTTGCCTTGACCTTTCTTCGCGCCCTCCTTCACCGCCGCTGGGAGTCACCCCGCCGCTTGGGGACACCGGCGCGTGGGGACGATCCCGCCGGAGTTCCCAACCATGGAATGATCGCAGGTTCACCATTTCTACGAAAAACAAAGATCAGTTAGAGACGAGAATGTGGCAGAGGTCCCAAAACGTAAAACAGTGATAACCTACCCCGAGAACGCGGGCTAAGCCCCGCTTCCACAAGCCATTGCTCCGACATATTGCGGATGGCTTGAGAAGAGGGAAGAATTACCTCGCCTTCGAGCGCACGCTCTCGGCGTTGACGGATGTTGTCAATGGTCCTCGAGGACCACCGAACCCCAAACCCCACTTTTCTCGTGACCGACAAAGAAGAAGCGCCTTTTTCCACCCTTGTTATTGGTGGGCGCCGCTAACCCGAACTCGCCCGGCAGGGGAAGTATCCCCACTGAAAAGAAAGGTGAGAGAAAAAGGCTGTCGGTGATACATAGTGGCATTTCTCAGAAAGCCACCAAATATCGCCAAGAGTTGGGTGTTATTATTTGTGAAGGCGAGATCCGCCATAGGGATATGCAGACACAATGACAGATGTAGGGGAGACGCAGCCGCCTGTATGCCGAGAGTTAGGCAAAGCCCTGGGAACCGATCAAGGCCCGCTGTCCCGCCTGGGGCCAAGGACGATTCTTCCGGATGTCAGAGCCCGAGGATCCCCACAGAGGCTCATCCAGAGTGGAATCTGGTCATGGCCACATTATGGCTCTAGCGACGTGCACTTCCCACCCGAGGAAGGGCTGAAGGAGGAAGTGGGGAGGCAATGACACGAGTAGTGACGAGGGGGGAGGAAGAAGTAGAGAGGAGGAAGAGGTGGAAGGAAGAGCCATTGTGCAATCGACTACATGAGGGGGTCGATCAAGGGTGGCAAGAGACACCGCCAAGGAAGAAAACTCTGAGGAAGACAACGGGACTTGAGAGACGTAAAAACTCCACGATGAAAAGTGGTAGAGCAGCGCATACGCTATTTATAGAAAAAGGCCTCCTTTCGCTTCCGAGGTGGGCGAAAGATGACACGCACATACGCAACGGCATCGTGACGGTCCCAAATGCGATATAATATTAATGAGGATGTGACGTGTCCACCACCCAGCAGTAACTTGCCCGACGCACCACTCGATTCCGCAATCGCACTAGCGTGAACGTTCAAACGCCCCACACCGGTCGATCGCTCACCGGTTCCAACGCCATGGTCTTGAGCGCCATTCTCATCCCGAACGGGTTCGCATCTCTTGAGCGCTCACCATTGGTCTTCTAGGTCTTGAGCGCCACTTATCCCAACGGCTTCGAAACAGGTGTTGAGTGGCGCCGATCTCTTTACCCGGTGGTTCGTTATCTAGGTCTTGAGCGCGCTCGACCACCGCTCGGGTCTTGAGCGTGGGGAAACAACTTTACCGTGACCGGGCGCGCGCGTGGAATCCGAACCGGGGTCGCCTGACGGTTCGCCCGCCGATGGCTCTCGCCTCCCGACCCTCCGAAGGCGCCACGCCGTCGTGAACGACCCGCAGCAAGGCGGCGATGCCGCCCGACCCTCCGACGCCGCCTCCGCTCGCCGAGCTCCTGAAATGGTGTCGTGGTGTTCGAGTTCACTCACCTCCGAGGGTTCTCTTTGCCCCGCCTTACCCATTCGGCTTAAATAGGTCGACGGATGGCATGCTTCCGCCTGGGGTGACGGGCTCGACTCGCAGCCGGCCGTGGTCAACTTGTAGTTGGGCGATGCAGGGAGAAGCGACGCGGGCGATCAAATCGTGGGAGTGATGGAGCGCAGAGGGGCGATGACGCCATCCGGTACGACCCAAGACCGTGTGTCACGCCATACTTAATATCCTAACATTACCCCCTCAAAAGCCACTGGACGATCTTGAGGATTGGGGGTGGTGCTCGGCGACTCGTTGATCGAGATCTCGGCGAGGTTCCGCGGTCGCGGGCATAATTGACCGAATCCTCGCAGGTGATAAGGGGCCGAGGCGCCGCCAAGACCCGAAACCGATCGAGGAAGCTCGAGACCATGTGACCAAACCGCTGCTCGATAAAGGGTCGAGGAGCCTCAAGACCAGAAACCATAGTCACCAACCGCTGCTCGATATAGGCCGAGCCGCCAAGGCCTAGAAACCGGTGGTCGAGCCCGCCAAGACTCATGTAACAACCGCTCGATAAAGGATCGAGGCGACGCCAATCCCCGCTCCCATCGCCCGTAATCGTGGGTCGAGACCCGCGCAAGGCTCGAAACCAATGGTCGAGGAACTCGAGGCATGTAACCAACCGCCGCTCGGGGGGCGGCAATGTTCAACTCCTCGCCGATCCGCCTCGTAATAAGGGGTCGAGGTCCGCACAAGACCGAAACTATAATAACCGAACCGCCGCGATAGGGCCGAGCCGCCAAGGCCTAGAAGACCGCGCGGGTCGAGCCGCCGCCAAGACTGAAAATATATCGCCAACCGCTCGATAGGCCGAGCCCGCCAAGGCCTGAAGACTGGTCGTCCGCCGCCAAGACCGAAAATCGATATCGCCAACCGCTGCTCGATATAGGCCGAGCCGCCGCCAAGGCCTAGACGCGTGGTCGAGCCGCCAAGACTGAAATCGATATCGCCAACCGCTGCTCGATATAGGGCCGAGCCGCCAAGGCCTAGAAGACCGTGGTCGAGCCGCCAAGACTGAAAATCGAGCATCAACCGCTTCGATATAGGGCCGAGCGCCGCCAAGGCCCAAGACCGCGGGTCGAGCCGCCGCCAAGACTGAAAACCAACCGCCGCGGCCGCCAAAACGGCTCGCGAGTAGTGTTGCCGGAATCGAGGAGCGCCGTAGGTGTTACTTACCCGGGGGTGGACACGCCACCTCTTCATTAATATGACGCCGGCGCTCGATCGCCTGATGCGATGCTATTGGGCGGTGTTGTCGCCGTCGCCGGAGGCGAAAGGCCGAGGCCCCCTTTCTATAAATAGCGAGCCCGCGACACTCTATCACTTTTTATCGGAGTTTTTTCTCTCGAGTCCCGCCGCGCCTTCCTTCGAGTTTTCTCCTTGGCTCCGTGTCCTTGACTTCTTCCGCCGATTCCTTCCACAGAGGTTAGTGCATGATGGCTCTTCCTTCCACCTCCTCCTCATCCGCTTCTTCCTCTTCCTCCCCTCTGCCACAACTCGTCGCCGCTCTCCTCATCTCTCCTTCCAGCCCTTCCTCAAGCGGAAGCGCGCTGCGCGCTAGAGGCCATAATGTGGCCGCACGACCAGGATTCCACCGATGAGCGCATGGTAGGGATTCTCCGGCGCGCATCCCGAAGTATAGCCTTCGCCCCGGCCGGGCAGCGGCTTTCGACCGTTCCTAAGGGCTTTGCCTCGACCGCCGACGCCTTAGAGGCCGGCCCGCCTTCCCCGCACTCCAATCATAGTATCCTCGCATATCCTTGTGGCGATCTCCTTCACAAATAACCCCAAACTCTTGTATCCGTGGCTTTCCGGGAATGCCATTACGCCAACATCGCCGACCCGCAACCTCTTCTCTCCGCTTCGCCTTTTCAAGGGGTCTGGGGATACTTCTGCCGCCTGACAGGGTTCCGGTTAGGCGCCCACCAATAACAAAGGGTGGAAGAGGCGCTTCTTCTTCGGCCCAGCGCCGTAAGGACTGGGTTTCGGATTCGTGGTCGCTGGCGACCATTGATAACACCGCTCGAACTCAATGCCGAGGAGCGTGGCGCACTCGAGCGTTAAGGGTAATCCTCCTTCCTCGCAAGCCATCCGCAACATGTGAGAAGTGGCTTGTGGAGGCCGGACTAAGTCCGCGCCACGGGTAGGCTATTTTGTCTCGCTTTCGCCGCCGCACTCTAGTTTCTAACTCATCCTTGTTCTTTGCAGAGATGGTGAACTCGTCCTTCCATGATTCGGTGTTCGACAGACCGCCTCCGCGCTCTCCGGGGTTCCTAAGCGGCGGGGGTGGCTCTCGCGCACTACCGAGGAGGGACGCCCAAAGAAGAGGGCCAAGGCCAAGGACGTGGTGGACCTGGAGGTGCCTGTGGCCCCGTCCGCCGAGACGACCGAACGACCGGGCGCCACCACTCCTGCCGAGAGCGCCGGGCCCAGCCAGGGAACGACCGGAAGGGCCGCCCTCCGGCCATGAAGGACTTATGCCGAGTCACGCCGGGAAGGATCAGCCATTCTTTCCGCGTGATGGGCGAGGTCCTTCGGGCCGAGCGACTCTCCGTGGCCCGGCAGCATGGTCCGCCCCGAGGGGACAAGGTGTGGGTCGGGAGAGCCTCGCCAGCCTATCTCCGGGGCGCCCATCCCGACATCGCCGACCTATACACGCCTCCTAAGCACTCATCGCCAAGTCACCAAGTCTGTTGTGGGTAAGCACCGCCCGCGTGTATTCTCTTGGCTAAGCTAATCGCTCATCATTTTCAGCCTTTCCTCTTTATGCAGAATCTCCACTACACCACGGCCCTCATCGACCGGTGCACGACGCCGGGTTGGTGGGCGGTTCGACGAGCGCAACCTCGAAAGTTGCGCCGCCACCAAGAGGCCCGAGCGGGTCCGACTCGAGGCGGTTGCCGCTGCGCGAGCAGCGGCCGACATGGGCGCGAAGTCACGCTACCGACCGGCCGAGCTCGAGGTCGCCGCCGAGGCCAAGGCAGTAAGCTTCTCGACGGAGAAGCCGAGAACCGCTCCACTCCAAGGAGGCCTCGAGTTGGCCGCCAAGTCGACTTCGAGAGAGGCCGAGGTGAAGGCCGCCAGAAGCTCTTGCCGCGCGGAAGGCAGCCGGCCGAGAGGGACCGAGGCGGTCGAGGCGCATAAGAAGTCGGAGGGCTTCCTCCTGGGCCGGACCGACGGCAGGTATCATACGAGTATGGGTACAAGGTTGCCCTCGCCCGACTCCGAGCGTGCCCTCCGTGCTCGGCCGAGGAGGATCCTTCACCTCCCGCCCCGAGGTCGACATGCCCGGCGAGGTTCCTTCGACGACAGCCTTCCTGAGCTACGCTTGAAGAGTTTTTTCTTCTTTTGGAGGGCCTTCCCTTGCCTTTGTAATCCTTCTTTCCTCTAGGGGCCTGCTTTGTACTCCAAAGCTTTTGGTAATACAATTTCTTTTTATGGCAATACAATTTCCAACTTCATTCCAATAGCCCGAGTCAAATATTGGCCTGCTTCGCTTGGTCCTTAAACAAAGTACTTCTTAAGGTTCCGACGCCTGTGTCCTCGGAATTGCCGCCCGGCCATAGTCGCGAGTCGAACGCCCCCGGCCTGACAACTTTGATTACGCGTAGGGGCCTTCCCACTTAGGTGCAAGCTTGCCCTTGAGTTGGCGGGTCGCTTACTTCCGCCTTGCGTAATACTAAGTCTCCCATCCCGAGAGGTCGAGGGCGCACCTTCTTGTTATAACTTCCGCAACACTCGCTGTATGCCAAAGATCTTTACGCGCGCTGCCGGCCCCCGCTTCTTCTAGCAGGTCTAGGCCAGCCCAACTCCCCGGGCCGAGGTGGATTCTCATAGTTCTCCACCCGAATGTTGGAATGACCAACTCGGCCGGTAGGATCGCTTCCACGCCGAATGCCAGTCGTAGGGGACTCCGCCTGCCGCCTTCGGGTAGTCCGCAAAGACCATAGGATGTTCGGGAGCTCGCCGACCCAGCTCGATCGGGCTTCCAAAGTCCTTTTCCTAAGTCCATCCAGATAGATCGTTGGTCACCTCCGAGCCCGCTGGTCCGGGTGGGCCACCGAGCTAAACCTCAATCGATTTGATAAGTCGCATGTAACTCCGTGAAACCGAGTGCCGGCGAATCCGGGTTCCGCTATCGCGATGATAACGCTGGGCGATCAATCGGGTCACGATGTTCTTCCATACGAACCGCTCGACCTGCTCGCCGTAATGGTTGCTGTGGGCTCGGCTTCCACCCACTTAGTGAAATAATCTATCCCCACGATGATATGTCTCCGCCGGCCGACGCCGGGGAACGGCCCCAAAAGGTCCATTCCCATTGAGCGAAGGGCCAAGCGCAATCCATGGAGGTGAGCGGACCGCAGGAGCCGCGGGCGCGGGCCCGGCGCCGGCAAGTGTCGCACCGCCGCACGAAAGCCTTGGCGCCTTGGCAACGAGGCCGCACAGCCCTCGGCGTAGTATTTTGAAGGCCAAAGTTCGCCGCCCATGTGCTCCCACAAGTCCCGCCGTGAACCTCGGCGAGAATCACTCCGCCATCGGATCTAAACATCGCAGAGGGGATGGAAAACGACCTTTGTAGAGCCGGTCGCCAATCTCGCAGCACCACGCTGGTTCGGCGAGCCGTGCCTTGACCTCATCCTCGTGCAGATCCCATCGCGCTTATACTTCAAAGACTTCCCGAATCCACGAGGTGGAGAGGTCGACTCCGGGTCCCCTATCTCCATGATGGCCACCGACCGTGTGCGAGCTCTTCGACTCGGATGTTCCTCCGATCGGCCCCGAGGCTAATTTCGCGAGCTGGTCCGCCCGCCGCTTTGGGACCCGGGCACTCGGACAGAGTGAAGCGAGGAAAGTTAGAGGTTTGGGCTTTTACCTTGGTCGTATTTGGACATGGTCGAATCCCGCTCCGATACTCCGCCAACTTGTTCGACGACGAGTTGGGAATCCGTGAGAACATGGATCGCTCTCACCGCATCTCACCGCCAAACGGAGGCTCGCCAAAAGCGCTCGTATTCCGCCTCATTGTTCGTGGCCTCAAACCGGGAGGGAACGCCGAAAGCGTGTCCGCCGGGGTCCTCTAAAATGAGTCCGCGCCGCACTCGAGCCGGAAGACCCATCCACGTGCAGTGGTCCGGGCCTCGTGGATTTGCTCAACGCACTGCTTCCTACCGTGTCAACTCCGAGATGAAATCGCCAAGGCCCGGCCTTGATGGTCGTTTCTCGCTTGTAGCAGCAGGTCGAACTCTGGATAGCTCCACCGACCATTTTAGAAGACGCCACGCCAAACTTAGAAAGAACTTGACGCAGGGGTTGGTCGGTCATTACCTCAATCGATGGGCTTGGAAGTAGGGGCGTAGCTTCCGAGCCGCTAGGACAAGTGTCATTGCCAACCTTTCAATGGGAGGATAGCGCCGCCCGCCCGCGCAACACATGGTCGATGTAGTAAACCGATGTTGCGCGTCGGGGCTTCCTTCAAAGAAGATCGAGCTCATCGCATGCTGAGATGCCGCCAGGTAGAGGGTAAGTTTTTCTGGCGCAGACACCGAGATAAGGCGGGGGAGCTCGGATAAGTGCTGCTTCAGGCTTGTGAAAGCTTCCTCGCATTCTGCCGTCCATTGGAAGTTCTTTGATCTTGAGGACTCAAGAAAGGAAGGCACTTATCTCCGACCGACAAAACCGACAGAGCCGCTTATCCTTCCGTTAAGGCATTGAAGCTCCTTTATCGCTCTTGGAGATCTCATGTCGGTGAGAGCTCGGATCTTCTGGGTTGGCATCAATTCCTCTCTCGTATGATGAATCCGAGGAACTTCCCCGATGTCACGCCAAGACGACTTAGCCGGATTAAGGCGCATCCCATATCTTCTCGGGCCAGAGAAGGTTTCCCGCAAGTCGCCAAGGTGTGCAGCCCTGCGGCGACTTTTTCACGATCATGTCACAACATATACTTCCATGTTTCGCCTATTTGTCGGGCAACACCTTGTTCACCATCCTTTGGTAGGTGGCGCCCGCGTTTCTTAATCCGAACGGCATGACCTTGTAGAAGTAAGCTCCTTGGGGCGTATGGAAGGTCAGATGTTGTCGATCCTCTGGGCCATCCGGACCGGTTGTAACCGAGTAGGCGCCCATGAAGGAGAAGCGCGTGCTCATGCGCTGAGTCCACCAACCTGGTCGATCCTAGGTAGGGGAAGCAATCCTTCGCAAGCACGATTTAGATCGGTGTAGTCGACACACATCCTCCAGCTTCCATTAGGCTTCTTGACGAGGACTACATTGACACCACCGAGGATACCGGATTTCAATGAAGTCGACGCCAAGAGCTCGCCGACTTCCATTTGCATAGCGTTGGCGCCGAGGACCGAGGCCGGGTCTCGCCTTACCGAGCGGGCGGTCGGGGAAATGTGCAGATGGTGTTGAGAAACTTCGAGATCGATTCCCGGGAGGTCGGCAGCTGTCCAGGCGAAGACATCGGTGTTTTCCTGGAGGAGGCTGATAAGCTGTGCCCGCTCTTGATCATCCAGGTCCGGGCCGATTCCGACCGTCCGATCGGGACGGTCATCTTGCAGCGGAATATTAACCGCCGGGTTTGTCGGCTCGATGCTCGGTCGGGCGCATCCCGCGTGGTCTTCGAGGGGCTGTTCCGCCTTTTCTCTTACCTGGAGGTCGCTGGCCAAGTAACACCGTCGACTCGAGGATCTCCCGACCTCCCGACCAAGACCGGTGGGAACTTCAACGTCCGGTGGTATGTGGATATAATCGCCTTAGCTCGCTGAGGGTGGGTCGCCCAGATGGCGTTGACGCAGAGGGAGGTCGACCACCAGAAAGGTCACCAGCAGAGTTTTTGCCTTCGGCGAATCCCCGAGAGTCAACGGTAGGATGACCGCGCCCCGTGGCGAAATCGAGTCGCCGGTAAAGCCGGTGAGTGCCGAGTGCAAGGGCTTCAGGGCTTCCTTCGGCAACCCTAACTTCAAAAGGCCTCAAATAAAGGATGTCGCCGAGCCGCTGTCGACTCATAATCCTTCTGGACCGCGCTGGCTATTCGGCCGACACCACCAGCATCATCATGCTCCGCTCCCATGTCCCCGAGGGGAATGTGATCTCCGCTCGAGGGAGGGTGGTATTCTGCCGCCAACGCACGGGCGTAAGCTCTTCGACCGAAGCACTATGCCCTCCAAATGGCGGGCCCTCGTAATCACGCCGATGTGTTGCTCGACAGTGGCCTTCGGACGCAGGATGGTTCCCGTGGATGCCGGAGGTACTGATCTAAGTGACCTCTTCGATCGCCTCCTCAATTTGTCGCCTACCGTGGCATTGCTTCGTGATCATGTCCGCTTTGCCGATGGAAGCGCACACGGTATGATCGGCCAGCTCGCCGCCCTTCATCTGGGCGGGCGGCCCGAGCATTCCCGCTCCTTTATCCGGAGGAATATTTGCGCCCGAGACGCTGCTCAAGGGGGAGGTGGCGCGCGGCGCCAGATGGGTCGGGGTGGCCCATCCGGCGCCCTTGGTGTGGGGACTCCCGCCAGTTGTCGCTCCCGATCGGGATGGAGTAGAATGCCCTCGGCTGCTCTTCCTTTCTTCCCGACATCCGTGACTCGCCGCCACATATTGACTTGCCCGCTGAAACATTTCCGCGATGGACGCGGGGTCGCTTCCACCAAGGACCAAAGAAACTCGACGGCCGCAGCCCCATCATAAACGCCGCATCAATAACGATGGGTGAGCATCCGATAACTCCTGCACTCCGTGGTAAACCTACGCACAAAGTGGGAGAGGGGTTCGCCCTCCTTTTGCTTCAAACCCAGTGAGGAGTGCGTGTATATTTTGGTCGCAAAACGCCAAAAACGAGCTCAAGTCCTTGGCGAGCTGTTCAAAGGATGTCACCGCCCCGCTTTTTAAGGTGCTGTACCACGACGAGCGGATCCTTTCAACGCGGGTGGGAACGCCCGCACATCAAGGCGCCCGAGGTTCCATATAGGGCCATCTCGAGCCCGAAGCGCGACGTGATCCGCTGATCACCGACTCCATCATAAAGGTCGATGGAGGGGAGACGGAAGTTCAAGGGCACCGGGTATTCCTGCATGTCGCGAACGGGACTCCTGGGACACTTCGCTCTTCTTGACTTACGGACGCCCTTTGCACTCATCCAACAGGCGATGGAACGGATTTGAGCCCAAATAAGTCCGCTGACCGAGGACACCGCCTTGGGTTCGGCGACGCCCAGTGTTTCTGAGAGCCCGGTTCCGCCCTAAAACCCGGCGGGAGGTCGGGAAGATGGTGCCGGTGGGAATGCCTCATGATGCCGGGAAGGGTTCCGCCTGAGGAGCTCACGCCTCCCCGGAGTAGGCGGGGAGGACGGCTCGACACTACTTGCCGTGGTTCGACTCGTGGGAAAGGTCTCAAAAGCCTCCGCCGTGACGGGGAAGAAGCGGGAACACGACTGGCTGGTGGAGTCCTGGCCGCTAAATATACTCCAAGAGCGACCGCGTCGCGCAGATCGCCCCTCCGTGGTTCTGAGGTCCGTGGGGACCTTCGCCGAGGTGCCACCCGAAGCGACCTGGCCCCATGTGTCGCTTAAAGGCGGAGCAGTGCACTCGGCTGCAGAGGCCCTCCTTCTAGCGCCAATCTGTTGGGGGAAACAACTTTTTACCGTGACCCGGGGCACGCGGCGGAATCCGAACCGGGGTCGTCTCTGCAGTTCGGGCCCGCCGATGGCTCTCGCTTCTCCCGACCTCCGAAGGCGGCTGCACGCTCAAGTCGCCGGAACGACCTGCAGCAAGGTGGGTCTGATGCTCCACCCGACCCTCCGACGCCAGCCGGCCTCCGCCTGGCCGGGCCGAGCTCCCCAGAAATGGTGTCAGGGTGTTCGAGTCTACTCACCTCTCCGAGGGTTCCTCTCTTTTGCCTGTCTTACCCATTTGGCTTAAATAGGTCAGACGGATGGCATGCTTCCGCGCGGTGGCGACGGGCTCGACTCGCAGCCGTGCCGTGGTCAACTTGGCGGGTGGTTGGGGCGATGCAGGGGAGAAGCGACGTCGGACGATCAAATCGTATGAGTAATGGAGCGCAGGAGGGGCGATGACGTCATCCGGGTGTACGACCAAGACCAGTGTCACGCCATACTTAATATCCCTCATAAGCGGCGCTTGACTTATCCAACGCTTCGGTTATTCAGGTCTTGCGGCGGCTCGACCACCGTTCGGGTCTTGAGCGCGCTCGACTTTATCCAACGGCGTTCTGTTATCATGGTCTTGAGCGGCCGACCATTGGTCTAGGTCTTGAGCGGCCTCGACTTATTCCGAATCTGGCGGCAACAGGGCGAGTGGCGCCTCGATCCTTTAACCCGAACGGTGATTCGGTTATCTAGGTCTTGAGCGGCGGCTCGACCACCGGTTTTCTAGGTCTTGAGTGGTGTTAGGGGAAACAACTTTTTTACCGTGACTTGGCTCGCGCGCGAACTGGAACCGGGGTCGCTGCACGGCCGCCCGCCGATGGCTCTCGCCCCGCCTCCACCGCCCGAAGGCGGCACGCCCGTCGCCGAGACTGCAGCAAGGCGGGTCTGATGCCCGCCCGACCCTCCGACGCCAAGCCGCCCCGCCACGGGCCGAGCTCCCGAAAAATGGAGGGTTGTTCTAGTCCACTCACCTCTCGGACCCCTTCTTCATGTCTTACCCATTCGGCTTAAATAGGTCGGACGGATGGCATGCTTC